>PVIH01003552.1:111316-158306 GCA_004025045.1 Sigmodon hispidus
TCCCCCCTCCCCCGTTTCTTTCCCTCTTTTCATTTCTCCTTTGGAGAGCTCCACTTAGGCCCCATTGGGATTTGTGGATTTAATGCTGAAAGAGATTTTAATCCTAGCTCATATCTAATAAAGCAAAGATTTGATTAAAGACATTTTAATATAGGCTTAAGCTGGAGGGTCAAGAGAAACAGAGACATCCAGGAAAAAATTACGGTGCATCTGAGAGCCTGGATGAGGACATCTCAAATAGGGGTACCAGGAATTCTTTTACAACCAGCATATATGAGACTTTGGTGGTGTCTTACCACTGGGTGGTTCCTGAGAGGCACCTCATAGGGTTTCAATAGATAGGGTCTATTCTTTGGAGCTCTAGTGGACATGGGAAGATAGGGTGTCCTTACGGTAAAAAGTCTTGCTTTAGATTCTGGAGAAATGAATGAGACCTCACTCGAGGTCATATACATTCAATCTTTAGGCCTGGTTCACTGCTATTTCATCATAAAATGTCTATACATGAAGAAGACAGTACTGTCAGCAGCCTTCACAGTCATGAATAGTGATAGATATCCCTGCTTCTCAGCTGGTTGGAGGAGCTTCAATTAGACTCTAGGGTGACTGGCTAGTTCCACCTTCTTATCTCTCTCAGTCCCCTAATTTTGCAATCCTGCCTTAACTTACCCTCTGACTTCAATCCCTTCATCTAGAGCATTGCTAAAGGCAGAAAGTTCAGCTCATAAAGCCTTTGATGTTTGACAGATAAAAGGTGGTTTGAAGCTATGTCTCATTATCACCTCAGATTTCTATGGTGGTTTGAATAAAAATGTTGCCCAACGTCTCAGGCATTGAATAGTTGGTTCCCAGATAATAGTGATGTTTCAGGGAGTTTAGCTGGTGCAGCCTGTTGGAGAAAGTATATCACTGCATTTGAGAATATAAGGTCCCATCCCACCTCCAGGTCTGTCTGTCTGATGACTGATGCTTGTGGTCCAGTTGTAAGAGCTCGGTGCTCAGCTTCCTGTTCTTACCATCATTCTGCCTGCTGCCTGTTATCATGATTCCAGCCATGATGGACTCTAACCCTCTGGAACTATAATCCCAAATAAACTCACTCTTCTATAGCTACCTTGGTCATGGTGCTTTATCACAGCAACAAAGAAGTAGCTGATATAGGTTCTGAAGGTCATAAAGTGCAGATACATCAAGTTGTGATAGTTAGGTAATATCATTCAGTTTGCGCTTCAAGACAGTATCTCTCATTGGCTTGGATAATAGATATATGATAAGTTGTTTGTGTGATTGTGCCTCTTTCTGGACATTAGAAGGGAGAATACACTTTCTTAGGTGATCTAGTCCCAGCAACCTGTGATTCTAGGTTCCTGGTTCCCTCCATTTAAAGAGCTAGTTACCTTCGAATGATACTTCAGAGGCATTTTTTAAAAAATGAAACTTGTGTTTCTCTTTTCTGATTCTTACAGCTATTTAGGACTTTTGATTACATCAGGATCACGTGAGATATAAACCTGGAAGAAATTCTCATCTCCAAGTCAGTCAATGAAAGACCTTAATTCCACCTGAAAATTTGATACCTCTTTTCCATACAAGGTAACATTGTCCCCAAGTCTCAACTGAGACTCTAGTGACCAGGGTGCCATCATCTTTGCTAGTTCGTCATATAGGGCCCAGACATTGGACTGAGGAGATAATAAGAAAAAGAATTGCTGTCCCCAAAGAAAGTCGTGTTGAATAAGATGACTGTGTTCAGGATGACCTCAGAACAAAGCTGTGAAGTTTAAGGTTGTCAATAACTTATAAAAGATTAGTTTTTGAGCTGTGAAACCCCAGTGAAACCAAGATCTCTTCATCAGTTGTCTCAAGCACCAGCACTGGTGAGTTAATTCACCGCTGGTACAACATGTGTTGCAAAAATAAAAATGAAATTAACATCACAAACAAATCGGGGGTGATTTACATCACAAAAAATGTCACGTTGGGACTTCAGTAAATTCAACCAATTTAATTGAATATAAATCATCCAGTGCCAACTGTGCCTCTGTCCCAAGTTTCTGTTCCTGAACTCTGTGCTGGGTTTTGGGGACAGGAAGGGGCTGAAATCACACTTGGCTTTTGCTCTGAGTTCTTTGAGAAAACAAATTGTTTCTTCTAATGAGAAATGTTTCTAAGGAGAAGCATGCAGTTTCCTAACATGACAGACAGGATGGAGAGATGCTCCTGTCAAAAAGCCAGGGAGGCCTCTGTCGGAATGTGCCCAGCTTGTGGAGGCAAATGGAGGCTATAGGACAACCTTCGGAGTCATCCTTACAAATACCATCACATCTTTCAAGACTCAAGACAGTGTCTCTCATTAGGTTGGAACTCATTGGCTGGTCAGTCAGTGAGCCTCAGGGCCCTTTATTCTCCACCTCCCCAGTACAGGGATAATAGGCATGCCACTTCATACCAACATTTTTATATGAGTTACAGAGATCAAAATGAGATTCTCATGCTTGCACAACAGACCCTACTGACTGAGTTTCCTCCCCAGTTCCCTGCTGAGAAGTCAAAGGATAAACAAGTAGAAGTCACAGTTGTGGAAGGGGGAAGAGTGTCTAGTCACAGTGTAGCATTACAAGCTTTTATGGCAGAAAGGGAATGATGAGCACCATAAAAGAATTTATGCATGAAAGTTCATGTGCTTGGAGCCACAAAATAAGATGACAACAAGGAGCACGAAGGTCCTAGACTATGCCAAGTATCATAGGCTTTGATTGCGGACATTGTCGTTGTTAAAAGATCAAAGGTGAGAGTCTGAAGCTCCTTAAAAGTGTAGGTGGTAAGATCCAACTGTAGCTAGAAATGATCTTAGTTAACTATAGAAAGCAGATGAGAATGGGGTTCCACGGCTGTGGGGTACAGACTCATATCATCCATTGGTCTGAAGAGTCAGGAGCAGCAGTTGGCAGCAGGAAGTGATGCTGTGAGCATCTTCTGATGATTGTTAAAAGGAAGGTATTGTTTACAATAATGCCATTGCAGAATCAGTGGATTTCAATTAGATGTGCAAATATTAAAATGATGCTTAGGTCAAGCTGTATAATTAGGATTGGTAATTCAGTACCTGCCAGGTGCGTGCAGGTAGGGAATGGGGCATGTTTAGATGTTACACAAGCAAGGGAGGGGCTTGCCTGCTTGTCACAGTGGAGTTGTGTAGTTCTAGAATCAGACACTCTAAGGGTTTTTTAAAATCTTTTGCTTATTCATACGTATATGCAAGGTATCATGATAATACCCACCCAAGAGCCCCCTCCCAGCTTCTCCTGGAAGCTCATTAACACATTTCCTCTTCACTTCCTTCCTTCCTCACTGCATTTCTTCCTTTTTTCTGTTTTTCATTTTTCCTTCCTTCTTCCCTCCCTCTCTTTATATATATATATGGAGAAAGATAGAGATTATGTATATAAATATATATATATATATTTTCTTTCTTCCTACTGAATCCAAATGCCTGCTGGGAAGTTGACTGATATTGTTGACTTGATCTTGGGCAGATAGCCATAGCTGCAGTAAGTTTGTGAGTGTAACAGCACCATATCATGTCCAGAAGACATTTCACAGTACTTCTCCCCATACTCTGGCTCTTACATTTTTTTCTGTTTCATCTTTCTTAATTTGCAGTGAGCTCTGTGTGTGTGTATGTGTGTGTGTGTGTGTGTGTGTGCGCGCGTCTGGTTGATATGGATGTCCCATTTATGACTGAGCTCTCAATAGTCAATAATTCTCAATACTTTCATCCCTTAGGAGTCTCTCTACATGGCCATTGGAAAAAAAGTGGTGTTACTCAGCATTGGATCATAAATCATACAATATCTTGCCGCAAGACAAGATACAATCATTGATGTAACAGTGCCATGGAAGTTTGGGAGGTAACCAACCACTGTCTGTTTGGACCTGAGGCCTGCTTAATGGAGATAATTCTAGTACTGCAAACCCAGTCAAAAGCACATAGCTTGAGAGGCCGTAGGCTCTGGGGAACCAGGAAATCTATTACTATTTTGCTGTTGTTGTTTTAAATAGTATCTAACTGCCTTTCATCTATTTATACCCACAGATTAATGCTGCTCTCAGACTTGGCTAAATATTCTGAGGTTTTAAAAAAATGCCAGGAATCTAGAATTTGACTGGCAATGACTTCAATTTCATTTTTATTGTTTTTCAGATCAACCCTGAAGGAAGTAAAGTGATTCAGAACCAGGCCTGTGGGAAACAATATAACTTTATAGACATTAAGTTAAAACTTCAGACTCGGTTTGGAATCGGCTGTGCAGGATAGCTGTGGAATCTGTGTCTTGTGCCCAGGGGCTGGTGGCCCAGTGTCTGTTGTTAATGCTTAGGCTCTTTACCAATTCTCCCTGCTTCATTCCACAGGGATGGACTCTTGCTGCTTAGCACATGGACTTCACATCTGAGCCAGGAGGCATAGAAGAATGAACCTGCTTAATTGATCATAAACCACAGCCCATACAGCTTCCTAGTGTGTTAGGGACATTATCAGCCTATTACAGATGGCTGTCTTCACCCTTTCTGCTGATGTCTCAACTAGGAGGAATTTAAGCCCCAGCTTTGAATTGCAAATTAAGAGAGGAAACCAGTGGTGGGGGAAGTGAGTAGAAGCCATCTCCCGAGAAGCTGGAAGCATGATCTGGTAATGACAGCCGGACAGGCCTCCATTAAGCTAATGAGATGCTTGGAGTTAGAGATGTGAACTGAGTTTCTAAATGGCCTAAGTCCTGGGCATCAGAGAAGATATCTGATTATTGTAATGTTTCCTATGGGGACTAGAGATTTCAAATAGACTCATGAAGGCCACTGATTCAATTGACAATATAATAAAAAGAATTTTAAAAAGGCTAACTTTTATTTGAAGATACTTAGAGCTTCCATAAACAGACAGAAACCATGGATTTCTTTAGCTCCAAGTTGTGCTAGGGTCTATCAGCTCCAGATGCTAAGATGCTCAGAGAAAGGAAGGGGTCTGCTTCACTGTGGAGGGACAGAGTAAAAGGCAGGGTCACTATGAGAAAACACTGTCTACACAACAACAAACTGTGATTTGATGCAATGTGATTTGATCATATTCACCCCATCACCCCCTTCCAGATTCATCATCTCACTTACCTTTGCATTTTTTTCTTTTTATATTCATCAAGCCCAATTTATGCTGCCCAAATACTCTTGAATGTGTGCCCTTCTACTGTAGTGGGGTCAGCCTACCATAGTCACATTCTTAAAGAAAACTGATTTTGCCTCCCCCAGAGCTCTTAATTACCAATAGCTACTCACAAATAATGTGAGTCTTATGGTGCTGGAGAGATGGCTCAGCAGTTAAGAGCACTTGCTACTTTTGTAGAGGACCTGGGTTCTGTTTCCATCACCCACAAGGTAGCTCACAACCATTTGTTAACTCTAGAGGATCCAAAGACATCTCTGACCTACTTGGGCACTACACACTCATACAGACACATTTTTTTTTTAAAAAAAAAAAGAAAGAAAGAAAGAGGGTATTTATAGGATGAGGACTCTCAAAGAGTCTGCTGATTGGACTCTGCCGAAGGTCAAAAGGGATGAATAGAAATTTGATTTGATTTAATATGGTATAGTCTTGAACACACACACAGCAATAGGATCTAAGAGAGTTGATGAATGTACAAAGAAGCTTATTAGCATGTTCTAACATGCATGTCCAACCTATAGCTTATGGGAGTATGTTTCTAAGGATAACTATGGATTTAGCTAAAAAAATATTTTGAACCCAATTAAAACATTACCAGGATATTTTTGTTTTATTTTTTGTTACTGTTGGAATTTTTTTCAGGTTTTTACTGCTTGAGTGTCAACCTCAGAAGTCATCTTGTTGCAATCTCAAAGGTTGGGCCCTACCCACAGCAGGTAATGGGGTGAGCTGGGAGATTGGTATTCTGTCTACATCAAGCCTGAATCTTAGATAATTATTTCCATGTAGAAATAATAGAATATTGTGGATTGTACAAGGCCTATCTGTGAACTTTAGTTACCAATGGGTCAAAAGTTTTTAAAAACTCACTATCTAAGACCCAGAGGATAATTGGACATACCAAGGAAAAGAAAGACAGGGTGTGAGATGGGGTTTTAAAAAAGAAAAAAAAAAGTGTTAGAATCCCATTTTTCAATTTATCTCCTCTCCAAGAATTCAATCTAACAGCTGGAATGAGGGCCAGATTGAAGCCCAGAGGGGGAAAGAGATAAAGGATTAGATTGGATCCTTCCTGCTTAAAAAAAAATCCTAGCAGAGATATGCAATTTTGTTTCCATCACTCACCACCATCTTATTTAAAGATTTCTCTCCTGGTCTCTCCCCCTTTCTTTCTTTCTTTCTTTTTTCTTTTCGTCTCTCAGTAGACTGAAGATAAGAAACCCAAATTTGGTGCTTACTTCTGCCCCTAATGAGCTGTATCTAGTCAGAGTGACAGCTGAGTTTCTTTGTCATTCATGTATTCACACATGATCAAATTTTATGTGATTGAATGGTTTCAATGAAATTCCTATAATCTCAGTGCAAATCTTGAACCATGAGGAATTTCCTCTGGCTGAGTGACAGGGATCGCGCTTCATGGGAACATTAGTTAGGAGACTTGTAGACTCAGAATGGTCTTGGTCAAATTCTCTGTTTCTCTGGTCCATCATCCTGAGCATTTTCCCCGCATCCTTCTGTAGGCAGCAGATGCTTCAGCTGTGTACAGTGTTGTACTTAGATATCACATCTACAGGGACGGGTAAAGGGATCTATTTCCAAGGATCTTTATGATATTCATATTGAAAACTTACCAGTAAAGTTTTCTTCTCAGTAAATTCCAAGTCACCTTGCTAGGTGTGGACCAACAGAATGCCGATGGAAACTACTTCTCACATTTGATGGGTTTTTTTTTCCTCCTCATCAGCCTGACTGAAATTACAGTTAAATAGGAAGAAGGAACCTCGATTGAGGAATTGTCTTTACCAGATTGGTCTGAGGGCAAGTCTGTGGGTGCATTTTCTTGATGGATGATTGATGTAAAAGGGCTCAGCCCACTTTGGGTACTTCTACCTCCAGACAGGTGGTCCTTGGTGGTACAAGACAACAGCCTGTGAAAGCTGTGAAGAACAAGTCAATAAGCAGTATTCTTCCATGCTTTAGGCTTTAATTCTAGCCCTGAGATCCTGCCTCAGTTTCCATTAATGATGGATTATAAACTACAAGTTTATAAAAACTCCTCTTCAAATTGCTTTCAATTCTGATGTCTATTACAGCAGCAGACCGTAAACTAATATAGTATCACATTAGTTAAGTCTATAAAGAATGAGCTTGTCCGAGATCTCATGCTTCTGGGGAAGGGTAGACATCAGAGTAGAATTTGAATTCTACGGAGTGACCTGGGTGATGCTGTGGTATCTTACTGGGCAGATCACCGACAAAAACCAGCCACAGGCTTGCAAAAGCTTGGTTTACTGTGTCTACTGTCGTCTCTGTGACACATCTGCACATACGCAGGTGAATGATTGTCACAGATTTGAAGTTTTCAGGAGACATGCACAAATGATCTTGTGGAATCATTCAGTCCATGGATCAATCCAGTGTAGGATTTTTTAAAAAAAAATTATTTTATTTGTGTGTGTGTGTGTGTGTGTGTGTGTGTGTATACACTTGCATGTGAGTGCTGTGTCCTCAGAAGCCAGAAGAGGCCACTGGATCCCCTGAAGCTGGAGTTACATGAGTTTGAGAGCTTTTCAGGATGGTGGAGGCTGGGAACTAAACTCCAGTCCTTTGCAAGAGCAGCAAACACATTGACAGCTGAGCCTTCTCTCTAGCCCCTTCATTTGGCTTTACTAAATCAATTTTAATCAAGCAATCTTAACTGGAGCTTTACTGCAAGGCTCTATAATATTTAAAAAAAAAATCTTTATTTTCTTTGAGGCCTGCTTTACAAAGTTGCCAAAAGACCATAAGGACACTCTGGAGAGAAGAGGAGAAGGCACAGGGTGACACCTTTTCAAACATTTCCCTATTGTGTAAATTGCATTACAAAATTATTTGTCTACCACTGGGAGTTTCCTCCAAGGGTAACACTGAGAAGCATTTTAGGAAGGACCCTTCCCCATGTATCTGTGACACGTCAAGATTGAAGTGTGAAATGAAAAGTTATTAATAGTAGATGATATTTGAAGTATTCTTTTTCCTGGTTAGTCCCTTGCATCTCATGGTCTTTTCCTCATTTGGGGTATTTTGGATTCTGGAATGCTCATTATTTTGCAGAGAAATGCTAATTCATTTTTAAAAAGTGATGTTGAGGCTCTTGTTCTAGACCCGGACTCTGCTTGTAGTACAGAACACAGAAGGTACAGTATTACCACCACCACACCATCCAGTGATTGGTAAACCACAACAGGCATATGACATGGTGACCCTCCAGCTGTGGGACTGTCAGGCAACAGCAAACAGTGAGCCATGAGTGATAAGAAACAAATTAGGAGAAATCTCAACTTATTCCAGTTGGTCCTGTGGGCAGCTGTCCTACTTTGGTCTACAGAGGAGGAGCCAGGTACTGCCTGGGAAATCAGGTGGAGTCTGGATGGCTTGCAAAGAAGAAAATCCAAGCATTGAGGGTCAAACATAGAGGGGAAGAGGGTGTGAGAGATTTGCTGGGAACATTCAGAATGTGTTGCTGAACACTGTGTAAGAATGGCCACTTAGTCTTTCATTTTCTAAGGCTGCTTTTCAGCTTGATACGAAAGTATAAAAAAAGATTAAAGATCAAATATCCCTTCTAGATACAGAGATTAATGCAAAGATGTATAAAAAAGAATTCAGTAACATATTTCCATAGCACAAAGAAGAGCATGCACATGGTGAAGTGAAGTTTTTCTCAGGAATGCAAGGTAGGCTTAACCCCTGGAAACCATTCCATGACTGAACAAATTAGCAAAGTAAAAAATAGGAGACTCACAGTCAGCTCAGTATGTGCTGAAAGCACTTGATGAAATGTAACATCTATTAAAAAAAAAAAAAACCTCAGAAAGCTAGAAATTCAGCTTTATAAATGGTGCTTATGCCAACATACAGCTGATATCATACTAAATGATGGGAAGTTCCCACTGGATCAGGAATAAGACAAGGATCTGATTTTTACTACTCTGATGGGGTTTTTAGCCATAATAATAAAGAAAGAAAATAAGAGAAATCCAAGCCAGAAATTATCTTTCATGTTTTGATATGATTGTCTAGATATAAAATAATGTAAATAATAATAATAATCTGGTAGTAATAGTAATGGGCAACTGAATAGAAAATACTGGTTGTAGGATTAATACTCAGAAATCATTCTCATATCACATACCAGCCTTTCTTAACAGATGTTTTGCTCTTAATACTGATTTTCCAAAATTATCATGAGATAAATTTTAAGTATAGAATGGGGGAAATATGTATATTTTTCCAATGCCATCAAAAATAATTGACAATATTTAAGTTATTTCTTTTTATAGTGTGAAAGTCCTATGTGTAGATTTTAAATGTTTCTTTTTCTTTTTAATTATGTGTGCATGTGTCTGTGTATGGATATGTGCAGGTGAGTGCAGTACCCCAGGAAGCCTATAGAGGGTGTCAGAGTCCCTGGAACTGAGGTTACTGGTTGCTGTGAGCTACTTGATATGGGTCCTGGGAACCAAACCCTGGTCTTCTGCAAGAGCAGCAAACTCTCGTACCTGATGGACCATTCCTCTTAAAGTTTCTTTTAGAGAAAAATGAAAGGATATTATTGTTTCCCTAGAGATGTGGTTACAGAAACATCGTGCTGTGATACCTTGTCCCTGACAACTGAGCTTGTGCATGTGGATCTTGTGAGAGTGCAATGGGTACAGGAGGGATGTGTGCTCCTCTCAGCCCTTCTTTCAGCCTGGGATGGAGTAGAAATCAGTCAACGTCCTTTAGATGAACTTGGGAATGCAGCAGGAACCATGTAGAAGGGACAGTTTAAGATGTTCACAAAGTAACTACTTAACCTTTGGCATTATTACTTCTAGTGACATCGGTTAATTGCTGTTGAGAGCTTTCCTACAATTTGAGTCAATTTGAGAAAAGAAAGAAAAAAAATCCCAAACAGCAATCAGGTAAAACATATTTGAATGCAAATGGCAGAAGCTAAGTCAAGGCATACAGAAGTGCTAACCAGGAAGTAGGGTCATTCACATGGCCAGCAGTGATGTTGCAAAATTAAATCAGCAAGTTCATGAATAGGTGGTTAATTATGGCATGTCTCAACCTTTTACAGGAGGCTAAGAGAAACAATGTGGCAAAGTCACTTCTGTGCTAAAGTTAAGGAACTGAAACGTAAAAACAACTTGTCTTATCATAGAGATCTCTGGTCTCTGCTACCTTGTGTGGAGGATGCTACTTGGGTCTGTGTACCCTCTTGGTGGAGAAGGGGTGCAACTCACTTCTCTATCAATCTGAATGAGGGTCACTTGTCTTCTTTGGGTCCTTTGCCTCTTTCTTGGGGCTGGTTGTCTTTCAATTATCTTCTAGGTTATACCTGTCCAACCTATGTAAGGTGAGGATGTTGTCCACCCCCAAATTCAAACTAAATTAAATTAAATTGTTACTATTACCAACCTGAGTAATATGTTTGTGAATTTTCTGTTTCCTTTTTTTCTGTTAAGCCAGGAAGTTATACCAGGTACTTGCTGAATGAAAACTCTGAGAATAATTAAAAACTAAACTTAATTACTATTAAAAATTAAATCCTTTTGAAATTATATTTACAGGTATTCAACTTTTTAAATTTATTAACTATTTTTATGAGTGCTTATGTGTGAGTGCATGATGTATGTGTTGTATGTACATATATGTGTGCAAATGTATGTGTGGTATATATGTGTATAGTGTGTGTACATATTTGATATATATATATGTTTGTATGTGTGGTACATATACATGTGTGTGCTATACGTGTGTGCGTGTGTGTGATATGGTACATTTTTGCATGGCATCTATGTGTTTCTGAGTGTGTGTATGTGGTATATGTACATGTGTGTTGCACATGTATGTATATGTAAGATATAACCAACTAACCAACCAACCAACCAACCAAACAAACAAAAACACAAACATTGACCCTGAACCGATTAGATGGCTTAGCAAGGTAAGATGCTTGCTGCCAAGCCCGAGGATCTGAGTTCAAATCCTGGAACCCACATGTTAGAAGGAGAGAACTAACTTCTGCAAATTGTTTTTTAACCTCCATAGGCGCCATGGCACATGAACATAAACACACAAATGTAATTGTAAAAGAGCACTGTCTTCAATTAGCAAGTAACCATGTGACCTATGCGCAGGAGGATCTTAGAGGCCTTGAAGTGTACCAGGCCAAAGGAAAACTTTCCTGTGAGCCCCCATCCCCTCCCACACATACACCGAGAGATATGGTCAGTAGAGAAACCCTCCACGGAGCCTTCTTCACAGCATAGGTTATTAGAAAGAGTACCGACAGAGAGGTGTGATTGGTTGTGGTGACTGTTCTTAATCAGCGGGAAGCTGAATTCCATCCCTGATTTCCCTTGTGCTATCTTTTAGCCTTGAACTTTGCAGGTTGCCGCAGTAAGCCATTTGCCTCCACAGGGACATTTCCACCGCCAAGAGTTATTTTCATACAGCCATAGTGAGGTAGCACAGTTGGGCGCTGCAGAACACAGCACCTGGCCAAATGACTGTGGCACTAACAAGACCTCTCACAATGGCTCTTCAGGCGCCTTTCTCTTCCACTGGAGCTGTTTCTGCAAGGTCCAGATGCCTTGTAGTTGCCATTACTTTTTCTGGTACCATTTAGAAAAGGAGAAAGAGGACAATGACCTCTCAGCACTCCACTTGAGGGCCTGGGGTGCTTCCCCCATCACTGTAGAAAAGGAGATCCCCCCCCCAGCAGTAATACTTAGTGGACTTTTAAAGTACCTAGTGTGCAAGCAGCCTTATTCTGCTGTCACAGATGCAATTTGGTAGACAAATCTTGGTGCAGAACCCACTTTAATGAAATGCATGGTGAGTCTCAATTGAAGAAATGTGATCTGCATTGCTCCTCAAGGGCTGGTTCAGGATGTACCAATCCATGATCACATTTATGTAAAATAAACTGTGTGTGAATCAAAGGAGGTAAATATAATGAGTGTTGAGAAGGGTGGGGATGTAAAATGTTCATCTTCTATTAATTGCATATATTTTGTATAAGGAGATTATTTTTTTCTGGGCTTGGGCCGGCATCATAAAATTATTGAACATAATTTTGAGAACAGTTGGCCTGTAGCAGTTTAATGGTATTTTGCAAAACCCTCATTTTGCAAGCTGTTCATACAAGCCTACTTCTCCTGGCAGTTTCTGTAACTGTAAATCACTTTCGAGGACCATGGACACAGGCTGGCATTTCACTCACAGATGCTAAGGGTTCTTAGTTCCCAAGTAATGACTGCTTTGTCCAGTCTCTATGGTGATGCTACCCTGAGAAGGAACAGGCTTCCAGCAATGGGCAGCATGCCTGGGTTCATCATTGTGACTCTGGGACCTAAATAGTAGTAGCTCTGGACTTCAGATGCAGTTTGACTACAGTCTTCTAATTGCATTGCAAGAGAAAGGTGACATTTTGATGGTGGTATTGTTTTAATCATTCGCTTTCCACACACACATGCAATTAAATCAGTAAGTTAAGAGGCAATGGTAAAAGTTTGAGTATTTCATTTATAATCATGCTGTTAAAAATTCTCATTAGAAAACTATTGCAGCCAGTTAATAACATTTCAAAATGTTTTTCATGGGATATTTGTAGAGATTCTATAAGAAAAGCCTACATTCAAATACATTTAGCAAATATTGGATTAAGTAAAATTGAACTCACCTTTAAAAACAAGGATTTCAAAATTGTCTGTCTTGAATTTATAGAAGAGTTCCAAAGGCAGTGCAATTTTTCTTTGCATTTGGTCTCAAGTGAGAGATCCTGGTTCCCCTTATTTATCATGACTTCAACCTCCTCTCCTGTAAAGTAGGTATTTATATGGATGTGCATGTGTAATGCACAAAGAAGCTGGATTTTTTAATTCTTTTCATTTAAAAAGCTTTTTTTTCCCATCTCTACCACTGCTCCCCCTTTCTTCCTTCCTCCCAGTCTTCCACCCCATCCCCCCATCCCTTTTCCAAGGCGGGAAAGGAATCCCAATGTGAGTTGGTTCAGTCAGGCATTTCCAGTTGAGGTAGGTCCAAGTCCCAAGGCCATCATCCCAGTATTAAGGCTGGGTTGGTGTTCCTCTGTAGGGAATGGGCTCCAAGATGTCAGTTCATGCACTAGGAATACACTCTGATCCTACTGCAAGAGACTCCACAAACTGCCCACGCCATTTGACCATTTGACTGTCATCTACATTCATAGGGTTTAGTTCCTTTCCATGAAGGTTCCTTAGCAATTATTTCAGAGTCAGTGAGCTGCCAATAGCTCCAGTCAGCTGTCTCTGTGGGTCTCCTCCTCCTCCTCCTCCTCCTCCTCCTCCTCCTCCTCCTCTCTCTCTCTCTCTCTCTCTCTCTCTCTCTCTCTCTCTCTCTCTCTCTCTCTCTCTCCACTTCAGTTGGACCTGGAGCTCAACCTGGTGCTTAGCTAAGGATCTCTGAAGAAGCTGGATTTTTAAACTTATTTTAATTATGTGTATGTCTGTTTATAGGGGTGTATACATGAATGTGGGGCCCTGAGAGGCCAGAAAATTGGGTTGGAGCTACTGAAGCTGGAAGGCACTAGATGTGGATGCTGGGAACAGAACTCAGGTTCTCTGTAAGATCAGTATGTGAACCCTTGACCATAGAGCCATCTCTCTAAAAGCTTCTCCTGAAGCTGTGTTTGTAAAGTAATATACAGATTCAAATGACTGTCATACATGAGTACTTGTACTTCATTATGAACTTAGAGTACCTTTGCATGATGGACTTTCCTATGGATTTGTCCAGATCAGAGTTTAGGCTCCTTTGTTAGGTCCCAAGCTCTCATCAGGGTAAGGGTTAATTGTCAGCATTATGACTCATGATGTCCTGGAGGGTCATGAGTGAGGGACAACACTCTTACTAACTTCCTGATGCTGAAGTAAGAGGTCACAAATTCAATGGCTTGGAGCATATGTCATGCTCTGTGCTCATGCAGTAGACAGCAGGTTAGGCATTGTGCCCAATGTCCCATCTCTAATTAGGAGTGGGATCCACACACATCTTTCAGAATGGCTTAGGATAAAACTCTCTTGTCCACAGTATTGCACTCTGCATGGATTCAGGGATCAACCTTCCTGGTGTGACATGCATGTGAAGAAAGGTCAGATGCAAAGAAGAAATGCCAGACACATGGACAGAAAAGCTAGGGTCAGGTGGTATGTGTTCCCTCCACTGGGAGACTCCTGCAGCCTGGAACCTCAGCACATTGATTTTGTACATGTGAATTGAAAAGGAGGGTTTACAGCATACAAAGAGACAGGACTGGCTATACTCAGCAAAGCGGCAGTCATCTGGAGGAGGAAGCTGTAGTTGATGGTTTCTACAGACACTGTCAACATTCTCACTCAGGTTAGAGGAAGGCTTTGCCCTCCCTCTGAGCTTCATCTGGGGAAGGCTTTGCCAACATCATGGGTCTGAGGCATTGGGGTCCTTGACATGCTGTGGTCATGTCAACAATACCCATTCACTCAGGGCATCCTCGGCTCCCCACACCACAAGAAGGAAGAAAGGAATGTGTCCTAGAAACTCCATGTTATTGGTTATGAATATTTCACAAAGATGTGGCAAGGATCCTGCCTGGTGGGAGTGTTGTCTCAGGACTTTAGCTAAATGCTCTCCCGCCCTTGAGTTTTTCTGTAGGCGGTAGTACATTCTCTTGTTGGTTGCTTAAGCTCAACTTATGAATAATATATTGAAACAAATCTCAAATCATTCCCCCTGTTTCTCAGAGCTTACATATTATCCATGTTAACACAGAGGCTTGGCAGAAAGCAGGGTATGACTCTAACTGTGGTAAATACAGCTAAGAGGTCTCCTTTTGGGTGGGTGAGAGTCTGGTTTCTCTTTTTCTCAACTGTGTATTCATTTCAGCATTCACTTTCTTTTCTGTTTTGTATTTTTATTCCTATCTATCTTACTAAAAAGAACTGAGCAGAAGCAGGGGGTTATTTGGCTTGTACTTCCAGGTCATATTTCATCACTGAAGGAAGTCATGCAGGAACCCAAGTGGAGAACATGTTCTATGATATCCTTCCAATTTGCTCTAAAAATCAGTTTATGAGTCAATAATAGTGTGGATGTTAAAACTTCCAAGGGGCTGGAGAGATGGCTCAGTGGTTAAGAAGATTTGAGGCCTTTGCAGAGGACCTGAGTTTAGATCTCACCATCTTTATTGAGGGGCTTACAACCTCCTGTAACTCCAGTTTCAGAGGATCTGATGCTCTGTTATGGCACTGCAGTAACACACACACACACACACACACACACACACACACACACACACACACACACACAGACAATCTCTTTTGCTTCTCAGGCATCATATACTTTGTCGAGACAGGGTCTCTCACTGGCTGGCTATACCAAGTAGGCTAGGTTGAATGACCAATATGCCCCAAGGCTCTGCTTGCTTCCAGTGTTGGGATTACAAGCATACAATACTACACCTAGCATTTTAATATGGGTTATGGGGTTCTACCTCCATTCTCCGTATGTGCATTAGCAAGCACTTTGCAGACTGACCTATCTCTCCAGTCCATCATATTGTGTTTCCATCATGAGGAGAGAGCTGCTGTTACTTAGAATGAAAAAGATATTGTTCTATTTTGTTTCAAGCCCAGACTTTCTGGTCTAGATCAGAGGTTTGACTGGCAGTCTAGCAGTCCAGCAGTCACACAGAGACACACAGATACTTATGTTAATGTTCTACTGATTGACCTAGGACCCAGACATATAACTTACTCACTCCTTCATCTGAATTCAACCCATCCTATTCAGCTGTTTTGCTCAGTACCTTTTCTCAGTGCATCATTTCAACTTCTTTCTTCTGCGTCGTCTCTTGGAATCTGTGCTGCAGTGTCTGTGTTGCTCTGAGATGTTCCCAGAGTAGTCTTAGCCTGGTAGCCCTGCCCACATTTCCTGTCTGCCTTTGGCCAGTCAGCTTTTTATTAAACCCATGGGCAAGACAAATACAACATTACCAGCATAATCCCACTACACATTGTGCTCACTCATTAACTCTGGTTTCAGAGTAACTTAGAAGGTTATCATCGAGTATACTTAGCACACAAGGCTGCTTATGGCATGGGAAAAATATGGGTGTCTAAAGAAGAGCCTTGGCTTATCCACAGCTTCTCTTTTGACAGTAGAACAGTGTGGACTGCCTTAGGCTCTGACCTCATCACTGTTGCTGTCAACGTAACACAGCCTAGAGTCATCAGAGAGGAAAATCTCAACTTAGGGATTTCCCAGGTCATATTGTCCTGTGGGCACATCTGTGGGTGATGACTTTGATAGATATGAAGCAAGGAGAGACTAGCTCACATTGGGAAGCATCATTCCCTGAGCAGGTGGTCCTGGGCTGTATAAGGCAGGTAGAGAGCAGCTGCCTGAGAGCAGACCAGCAAACAGTACCCCTCCTTGGCTTCTGCTTCAAGTTCCTGTTTGAGTTCCTACCATGACATCCCTCAGTGAGAGACTGTGTCCTGGAAGTGTAAGCTAAATAAGCTCTTTCCTCTTCAAGTTGTTTTTAGTCAGGGGGTTTTATCACATCAACTGACAGGGGACTAGAACAGGTCTCATCTGTGAGATGGGAAGGACAGCAGCCTGGCAGATGGAAGAGGTAGAGAAATTGGGGAGGAGGGCAGAAGGAGAGGGAGGAGGAGGAAGAGAAGGAAGGAGGGAGGAGGAGGAGGGAGGAAGGGGAGGAGGAAGAATGAGGAGAAGTAGGAAGAGAGGAGGGAGGATGGAGGAGAAGGAGGAGGAAGAGGAGGAGGAGGAAGAGGAGGAGGAGGAGGAGGTTGTTAAAACCAAAGCAATTGGAAAAGCACCTGCATATTGTGGCCACTGTTCCTTCATGAATGTCAGTGATGAGCCTTGACTCTCCCTGCAGAGATGGGGAGGGGCCTTGACGCAAAGGTGCCCAGTGTCTGACAAGCACTGAGGATACAATAGCAAGATTCCTGCCTCACGCGTAATTATTTCCTGTCTAAGGACAGCGTCGTCAGAGGGACTTTAACCCTGTTGAAATCAGCTGCAAGTTTCCAGAAGCTGAGAGCCTTTCTGAGGGCACAATGCTGAGCAGGAAAAGGGTCCCTCAGTCACTCCAGAGCCCTGACTGTCCCTAAATCAAGCTATTTCACAGACCAAGCATAATGTTTTCACAGCTCAGGGTCCACTCTGCAATTTCATGAAGTGGGTTTTAACAGCTATTACGGGCACCATCTCCAGGAAATTGGCTCTGTGGAGATTTAAGAAGCCTTCTACATGGTGGCCTAGTGATAAGAAGCAGGCTAAGACTGGATCAGACCAGTCTTGGGAGGAGACAAAGAAATAATAAGGGCTTTTGCTCTTCTCCTGCTGGTATTGAAGTTGGTGTGTATGGCGGGGGTGGGGGTGGGGGCTCTGCAGGCTCCAGTTATCTGAGAACTCAGAATAGGGCAGTTTAGACTCAAGGAAGGTGTCAAGTGCAGACAGGCACACAAGCGAGGCATGGGGAGGGGGAGATCTATGAAGGCATTGATGTTCACAAGGATGCCATTGTGAGATTGGCACCTGTGGGGGATGGGCTTCCTTACCATTTGGTCTCTGACTCAGCCCTGAAAGGTAAGTCACTTGATGTGAAACCTTCAAGAAAATAAGGCTAAAATCATAAATGTCTTCTTCTCTTCCTCCTCCTCTTCTTCTTCTCTTTTTCTTCTTCTTCTCCTCCTCCTTCTTTCCCCACTTCCTCCTCCTTTTTTGAGAAATAAAGGTAACATAACTCAAGGTGTTTCTTCAATTAAACAACATCAGTAACAACTCCTTTGGCTAGTTCTTCAATGAAATGCCAAATGCAGAATTCAAGTTTTATGAGTACTGGTCAGGATGGGATGATGAGAATTTTTTCCCTGGGGGTAGGTGCTAAGCAAATGTCTATTCCCGGTCAAAAGCAATGACAACAAAGTCTGATTCCACTAGTTTACCCTGGGAAACCAATGAGTCCCTTAGGCTGACTTATAGAACACATGTGAGGAGTTACAGGTAAGCACATAGGTGACCCTAAAGCAGCCTCACAGCGAAGTCTGTGCCCAGAAGGGATGAAGGCTTCCCTATGGCTGCCCAGACGATGCCCCTTCTTCTAATCTTCCCCAGCCTGCATACTCTAGCTTCAAGTTGAGCCTGCAAGGGAACATGCAATCAGGACAGTCTGCACACAACTGCCTGTAAGTGGTTGGATACTCAGGTGAGGCTTCTTCCACCATTCTTCTATTTAGGGAACATCCACGGTCACTAGCCCTGCTGGAATATTTTGCAAGTAACCACATTCATAAAGTTGGCAGTCATTTGTGTCAAAAGATAGTGCTATAGAAAAGATGGACAGGATTGTGATGACTGAGGCAGACTGAGCCCCCAGAGACACTGTTCAGCACACTGGCCTTGCCGGGTGGTTGGAGGGTCAGTTCAGCTCAGGTTTTCTTTGCCAGCTCTGGGTTCTTCATACAAGGTTTCTGAGGAAGGTGATATAAATTTTTATCTTTGATTTCTTCTTTCTTCCTAATTCTGTGTCTGGTTACAAAGTCCACCATGTGGTGCTTGGAACTGAACCTGGGTCCTCTGCCACTGTTGTTACTGGGGTGTTTCCTCACAAGAGTGTAGTGCTTGTGGGTCTGTAAAGGGTGTAGAGATGATCCAGTCCAGGGACAGTTTCAGGGAACAATGTCTGCTTTATTGTATGTGAACAACTACTTACATAGTAAAAGTCTTTGACTGTGACTGGTTAGCATGTTATCTTAGATTGGACAGTGAATGTTCATACACCAGGGTCTCTATGCCCAAGAAACACATAAAAGGAGACATGGGGAATGCAGATTCACCATCAGGCCTGCTATAGGTTTCTCAGGCTACTTCTGAATTCAGTGTTCTGATTTCTAGGAATGCTTCACACCTTTTGGCTTCTTCTCACTTTTTGCATTTTCACACAAATTTTTGAGTCAATTTCACTATCCTCTGAGGTCTTGGTTGAAATCACAGCACAGCTGTATTAGCAGGTTTACGCCTGTGAAGTACAGTGTGCCATGCTTCTTATTTAGAATTGCAGTAGGCCAGATAGGTGGACTACTAGGTCATGTTTGCATTTTCTCCTACACTGAGCCATCTCTCCGGTATATCCTCTGTTTCTGTAAACCTTACCTGAGCAGGTGACAGGAAGTGGCTATGGTATGACTTGGTGGTAGAGCCTATGCTTCACATGTGGAAATGCCCTGAGTTCAATCCCTAGAATTCTTCAAAATAAAATTCTTCAAAAATGGTGCAAGCGAAAGGGTATCATATTACTACAGAATTAGCACATAGATAATCTGTAGTAAAATCACAGCAAATGGTGAAACATGGATGAAATGAGACACACTGAACATTGAATGGCATTTCAGCCAGTGTAGTAAAAGGGCAAAAGAATCAAACTATTTGAAGGCAGAAAAAGAAACTATTGTTTGCAGGTGGCATGATGATATACAAAGGAAATATTAAATAGCAAAGATATATACATACATAAATACGTGTATGTGTGTGTGAGAGTGTGTGAACAAACAAGCTTAGTAAGGAGACTTAGATACAAAATTATTTGCATCTTTTCTCCCAGAAGCAGACATTTAGAAATTAAATGAAGCAACGTCATTTCAATGCAAGAGAAGACTCTCAAACACTGAAGACTAAGTTCAATGAGAGCTGTCCATGACTTCTGCAGAGGTGGCTCGAAAGCCTCATTTAGATGAATTACAGAGGTTGGGAGGAACGAGATCTATTGCTTTTGGTGAATTGAAAACTTCACAGGTGTAAACCTGCTAATACAGCTGTGCTGTGATTTCAACCAAGACCGCAGAGGATATTGAAATTGACTCGAAAATTTGTGTGAAAATGCAAAAGGTGAGAAGAAGCCAAAAGGGGTGAATGTGGAGAAATTTGTTTGATCTGATGAGTGTCTACAGTTACCAGAGCACTCATGAGGGCCTGTATAAGCCTGCACTAAAGAAATAAGTCTACAAGCAGCTATGACACTGATATCCTACTGGACAGTGGGAAATGGTCCGGTGTTATTTAGTGTCATACAGGGAAAAATTATAATTTGAAGTTCTGCACAAAAATGAGTTTCACATACATTTTATATTCAAAAGATGAGGCATGAGACTCCTAGGGAAAAATATTTGACTAAGCGAGGACTTCATATGCAAGACATGAAATGTAATAGATGCAGAGTCAAATACTGATGAATTAGACTTTGTTAAGACTCAGAACTTCTATTCATCAAAATACTATGCTGAGAATATGGACTAGAATGAAGATATGTCTACACATGAAGTCAATAAAAGGCTCCTGAAAGCCAGGGTATATGGAAGACTATAAGTCAGGCACATTGTAGTCATTTTTGACCCCATCTCTTAGGAGACTGAAGCATGAGGACCTTGAGTTTGAGGCCAGCCTGTCCTATATAAAGAAATCCTATCTCAAAAATAGTTTTTCTTATAAAACCACAAACAAAGAAAATTTATACCTATCAGAAAAAAATGACAAAATACTGGAAGAAACACTTTTATATTATTTACATTCAATATGAAATTACATTTTTCTCCTCTCTTCCCATTCCCCCCCTCCTCACTCCACTCTGTTTCCACCCTCAATCCACCCCTCCTTTGTTTCTGTTTAGGAAAGGGCAGGTCTGCCATGGATATCAACAAAACATGGCATATCAAGTTGCAGTAAGACTAAGTATCTCCCTGTGTATTAAGGCTGAGCAAGGCGATCCAGTATGGGGAGTAGGGTTCTAAGAGGTAGTAAAAGAGTCAGAGACAGCCTCTGTTCCCACTCTTAGGAGTCCCACGGGAGGACCGGGCAACACAAGCTCCACATCTGCATAGTGCCTGGGTCCCATACAGGCTCCCCGGTTGTCGATTCAGTCTCTGTGAGCCCCTATGAGCCCACGTTAGTGGATTCTGTTAGTTTTCTTGCAGTGTCCTTGATCCCTGGCTCCTACAATCCTTTCTCCTCTCTTCTACAGGATTTCCCTAGCTCTGCCTAATGTTTGGCTGTGGGTCTGCATCCATTTCCATCAGTTGCTGGATGAAGCCTCTTTGATGACAATTGGGTTAGGCACCAATCTATGACTATAGCAGAATATCATTAGATATCATTAGATTGACATCTTTCCCTCTAGTTACGTTTGGTTCTATCCTAGGATTCTGGGTCATCCAGCCTGTCGGTCCTGGTACTCCAGGAAGTAACGGGGTGGGCTTACTTTTATGGCATAGGTTTTAGGCTGGGCCAGTCATTGGTTGGCTATTCCCTTGATCTCTAAGCCACCCTTAACCCAGAACGTCTCGTCTCGTAGGCAGTGCAGACTGTAGGCTGAGGTTGTGTGGAGACACTTTTAAAAGTTGAGAAAAGAGTGGTTGAATTCTAAAGAATTAAAAAGTGCATCAAAATGTTTTCCACCTCATTAGTTACTGGGGAATATATTAAAGCCATAATGATCTGTCTACATACCCACCAGGAGTGGCTAATTGTTTCTAAGCCTGACAAACATCTACTGTTGGTGAAAAAAAAATCAGAGTAAGTGAAATTGTTCTGAAATGGTGGGAATCAAAGCCACACTGAGCATTGTAGGAAATGATTAGGCATATCCCTTAAAAATGAAATGTTATAAAACTCTGACCGAGTATGAACCAAAATACACAAATTTGGAAGCTATTCAGGGGTAGGGCAGTGTAGCCAAGTGGCAGAGTGTGTGCTTAGCCTGTATAAGGTTTTGGGCTCAGTTTCTAGCATCAAAAAGAAGGAAGAGAAGAAGGATGAAGGAAAAGAAGGATAAAAAAGATGAGGGAGAGGAAGAGAGGGAGAAGGAAGAAGGGATGGAGGGAGCTATGGAGATGGCTGAGTGAATAAAGAGCTCTCTGTGCATGCATCGGGGGCAGAGTTTGGTTTCCAATACACTCTGAAGTCCTGGGCAGTCACAGTGGCTATCTGCAATGCTCACGGTCAGTGGATAGAAGACAGTGAATCCCCAGAGTAAGCTGGAAGCTGGACTGTCTGAGTCAGCTGTGTTCAAGTGAGGAACCCTGCTTTGATTTATAAGGTGGAGAGTGGTTGAGGAAGGCACTGACATCTGCCTCTGCCCTTCAAGCATGTAAAAACACACATAAGGGTATAATATGTGATGGACACAAACACATGAGCATACACACACACATACACACACACACACACACACACACACACACACACACCAAAAAAGAAGAAAAAGAAAAGAAAAAGGGGAGTAGTGGGGGAGTAACTAATCATATCATTTAAAGTGAGTTTATGAGAAGCAAAAGTCCCCAATTTATAAGAGCCCCGGGAACTCAGAGTAACATAGTCCAGCATCATCCTAGAGAAAAAGCAAAAATGGTCAGTGTTCCACTAGGCTCTTATATTTCTAATCATGCACCCAGCCCACTCCTACAGCCCCCCCCCCGCACTGAGATACCCACTACAATCCTCATTGACCAAGTTCTTCATGGAGGTACACTTTCCTTGGTGTCAAGTATTGGCCCCTGCCCATGATCCCCTATCCCAGTGGTTAAGGATGTAAAGCATCATATGATATATACTCTGTGCTTGAAATTCCCTCATTTTCTGATCCTGTGTTTAGTCAAGTGCAGATTGACTATAACTTTTAACCCTAGGAATGAATTGAGGGTCCCAGACAAGTAAACAGCAGCTGCCTGCTAGAGATGACAGGAGCCTAGTGCCTCCTGCTTGTCTGTGATTCTTTGATGAGCTCTCTGTACACAGCATACTGAACATGGACCGTGATTTGTTTCTCACAGCTTCAAATCAGTCACAGTCTCAAAGTGCTGATTGAGAGAGTGAAGAATGTGTTTTGGACTCTCAGACAGACCATGTGCAATATGAGAGGATGTAGCTTGGTGCAGACTCCGGACAGTGGATCTACCTGCTTAATGTGAACAGAAGGTGGGTAACACCTTCCCAGGTTCACAAGGTTCAATGCAGACAAAGCCAGCACAAAATGTGAGGATGTGGGATCTTGAGTCAGGGAGAAAGGTACTGTGCTTGTGAGGCATGCAAAGGATATGGGCAGCATTTCTTGGCTTTGGTGCAATCTGTGATGGCAATCACCTTGTTTGTAATCCCTCGTTAAGCTGGCTGCTTCTGATGTTTGTGGACTTTACTGTCATGCCACACTACAGTTAATTAAAAAAAAAATTAAATAGAATAAAGTCTCATTTTTTTTTTATCCATATATCCCCTTGTTACTACTCCCTTCTCCCTCCTGACCCCTCCCGGTCAGTCTTCAGCCTCCTCCTCCCCACCCCCTAGCCCCTCCCCAGAAAGGGCAAGAAGTCCCAAGATGGATCAGCTCAGCATTCACTCCAGGCAAGTCCAATTTCCTCATCCTAATATCAAGACTGGGTTAGGTGCTCCTCTGGAGGGAATGGGCTACAAAGTACCAGTCCATGCACAGAAACATAGTCC
This sequence comes from Sigmodon hispidus, assembly GCA_004025045.1. Taxonomy (NCBI): domain Eukaryota; kingdom Metazoa; phylum Chordata; class Mammalia; order Rodentia; family Cricetidae; genus Sigmodon; species Sigmodon hispidus. The sequence continues at coordinate 135,108 of PVIH01003552.1, forward strand.
GAACCCTCCCCTTGAGGCTCCACATATTGCCTAAACAAGACTTCCCCCATAATCAAACAAATAACCACCCTAAGTGCCATCACAGAACTTACATCCAACAATGGATAGTGGTAGAGGCAGGGATACTGGGCTGAGTCCCTGGTCCAGCTGACAGCGGGGGAGGAGATTATATGAACAAGAAGATAGGGACCATGAGAAAAATTTTCACAGTGATGGCTGACCGAAGCTCTGGGGAGTGCACTGAATACAGTTAATTTTTTCAATCTTTTAAAAATTAAATGTGCGGTTTGATGGAAGGGCTCTAGCAGGCTCAAACATGGCTAAGACAGGTCTGAGCATGACAAACATTTCACTGATAGATTTGCCTTTTAGTCTTCTCCATCCTCTCTGCCTTTGCTAAACAATTAGATTACATTCCTAAAGCTAGTTAGCCATCAAGGTGCCTCTTACTCCTCCTGAGGCTGACTACTAAGGTCCAGATATCAAAGTATTGAAGTCCAGCAATCAAAAGGCCCCTTCGGATACTCTAATTATTGTGATCTATCTAAGTGAACCAACTCATTCTAATACAGGGTTTCCATGTTTCCCTTTATTAACTGCCATTCATCTATACAGAGGCAGCCCCTTCCTCCTGGGGAAGTAAATCTCCTTTGTGTTGAGACCTTGGTCTTGATATTTCCTTCCTTTCATCAACCTCACACCTTTTCAAGTAGAGAATAATGGATGAATCTGTGCCTTTATATCCCATGCTCAGATACTGAAGGCTTGGCATGATTTATCTAGAACATTATTGCTGGGAGTATTGTCTTTTTAGAATGTATGAAAAGGGAAAGATGTCTCAATCAGATGTCAAAACCCAGGAACCTTATTCTTCCCCAAGTCCTGGTAGTCAGTGATCTCTTGTCTATAAAATTAGCATTATGCTGCTCCAGGCCTCACAACCATGGGTGAGGGAGAAACTGGAATACTTCCAATATTTGTTGGGGGCAAAGAGTATTTGTCATTAGGCCAATTTATTGCTAAATTCACACATACCCCCAGCCCTTAAACTCAAAGATCAGACTGCTAAAAACAAACACTTTCCTAGAAATCATACTTGGGCTGAATTTATTAATTGAACAGGGTTTCATTGTATAGTCCTTGCTGCCCTGGAACTTGCTCTGCCTGGCTTGGAACTCACAGAGATCTGCCTGCCTCTGTCTCCCTAGTGCTGAGATCAAAGGCATGAACCACCACTGTTCAGACTTGAATGTGTTTTTAAGGACTATTAGAAGGCTAGAATACCTCATCACTGTAAACAAGTAGGGAAGGGCATGGTCTCTAAAGCTGAACCTCTGCCTCTTGTAATTTCTTTCCCAGTCTAAATAAATTCAGTTTGTCACTGAGGAGCAAAAAATAGATGGTCCTTTTCAACTCCTTTCTAGTAAAATGGTAGCCTAGTCTTAAGGAGGGTAGGGAGGTTACTCTGACAGGGAAGACTGATCAGTATTAGAATAAAATATTTATTTAATTGTCTGAGATTTCTCTGTGAAAGGAGATTTTTTTTTTTCCATCAGCAAAATGAGCGCGTACATATCAGATTATCTTGCCAGCATTCATATGGAGCTGCTGGAATCGGCTTCCACTAAGGCCTCGTTACTGTGAATAGCAAGCAAGATGTATGCAAATCATTTCCCATTATAAATATAGATTATTTTCTCTTTCCACAAACTATGGCGACCACAATAAAAATGATGAACTGTGGTGGGAAGAAAGACATAGCAATTGGGAAGCTGAGGGAGGACGTTTATGTTTGGCTTATCAAATTATGCACCTTTTTATCTTCTGAGTTAATGGTATTGTGTTCATAAGCTTTACATAGTCTAATTTATTTCCCCAGACTGCAAATAGTTTTCCTTTGCCTAGCCAGCTTTCTGAAGGCCTAGCATATAGTCCTTGCTGCTGGCTTTTGTCCTCAGTGTGTTAGCATGTTGGTGGTACCAGTCTAGAATATAGAAAACCCTGGCCAGCCTTACTGTGCAGACCTTGACCATCACTGTGCTAGGAATGAGCTGTTTCTGCCATGCTTACCATCCAGTCCGTTGTGCTGGATTTTGCTCACACAGAGTGTGTCATGAGGTGCCAGCGTATCATCAGCTCTGATGTGATCTCACTTAAGCAAAGCTGAGGAGCCAGAAATGTCTGGGTGCCTTAGACAAGCCATGGAATACCAACATAGAGTTCAATCACCACTACTGCAGGCTCTGAGATGTCAATGGGCATCTGGCTTTCAAATTGTCATGAGAATATGGTACCTAAATTAGGTTTTAATAAACTGTCTGGGGTATGTAGCTTAGCAGTATGGCAGCAGTGTAACAGGTGCTTCACCTTGGGTTTCATCCCCAATATCTTAGAAACAAATAACTCCCATTGAGCAGAACAGCTCAGCTGGGCTTTTTTTTAGAAAGGTTTTGAATGAAGTTATCCACACAAGTGAGTGAACAGAGAGGGTCAAGTGATCAATTGGGCTATGGCCAAGGGAGCCTGGGGCCCAGCTGGGCCAAGATCAAGTGGGAATAGGACAGAAGAGGCAGAGGACTTACAGGTCAATGGTGGCTAGATCTGACATGGTTGGCCTCCTTCTCTGCAGAGTGGGTGTGGCTTAGTAAATGCCCAGCCCCACTCTCAGGAGTATACGTGTTACTGATAACTGTTGGCCTTACATCCTCCTTTCTTTTCCTTCCAAAAGGGGGTAGAAATAAAAAAAATATTATTTTATTAGTAAATGTGAGCTAATGGATAGTAGCTTTAAAATGACCATAGTTTAGTATAGATAGTAAATAGAAGAAATAGTTATAGAGACCAGGCATGCGGTGCATGTCTTTAGACCCAGAACTGTCAGGTAGAGGCAGTTGGATCTCTCTAAACTCAAAGCCCTGCCTGGTGTACATAGTTATTAGCAGGTTAGCCATTGCTATATAGTAAGACTGTTTCTCAACAAACAAACTCCTGAACAACTGCAGAACCACTGCACTCCCAGCAGCTGTGGTTACATGTACAAAATCAAGCCAGTCAACATTGCATCATAGATGGAGGAGGAGGAGGAGGATACAAGCCCTCAACCCTAGCGGAGGGGCTGTGGACAATTAATAGCTATAAGAGGAAGGAGAGTCAGTTTTCTCTATGGGTATGTTCCCTGGTAGATCCAGCATGCTGTAGGGGTTGTGCATCTGGGCAGCAAGAACCGAACTCAGAGACATGTTTAAAAAAGAGATGTGATGTTGGGAAGGGATTGAGAGGTAGGAGGAGTTTGAATGAGGAGCATTGGGGGCGGGGTAGAGATAATCAAACTACATCATAGCTATGAATGAAATTCTCAAAGAATTCATAAAAATAGACTTAAAAAGAAAAATACCTACAATTCAAATCTCTAGTAGTAGCTGGAATAATTTCCATTGCTGTAATTGGCTCAGATGTTTACCTTTGTATCAAAAGTGGATCGGGCAGGGAGTCTCCGAGAGGCCCATGACCTTCCATTTCTTGCTATTAAAAGTCACAGGGGAAATATATGTTACCCTATTTTAAAAGAGGCTCAGAAAAAAATGTATTTGCTGTAGCTTTGGATGATTTAAAATTGATCTGTAGTGTGTCCCACTTTCGTATTTTTGAGCCACGGATGAAATAGTCACCTCTGATTGTAAGGCGAGCTGCTTTGAGGACTAAGGTTGTGTGGGGTTGCTATTCTCAGGGTTCCCCTGCTGTTTTCTCCTTTCACCTTTGTAATCTCATTCAGAGGTGTCTCACACCTCTAGCTGCAGCAAAGCTTTCCCTGTTCAGGTAATCTCAAGTCTTTCTGCAGACAGATAGACTTCTCAAAGTGGTTGTGAGTATACACATACATGTTCCTTTATGTATACACACTTACAATACAGAAAAAGCACCATCATTTTAAAGGTTTTAATTTTGGAGAGGCCTTAGGTTTATACAAAACTTGAGGGAAAGACGCAAGGGGTTCCCCTAAACCCACTACCCTATGCACATAGCTTTCTTGGTTATCAGTGTCCCTGCTGGAGGTTACATTCTTTACAATTGATGAGGCCACACTGAGACATCAATGTGATCAAACATCCAGACTTCACAGTAGGAGTCATCTTGGGGTGACACCAGACAAAGATATGTGACATGGACTAGTCATCGTAGAGAGCCATCTCATGACCCCACACGTTCCTTGGCAGCCACTGATCTTTACTGCCTGTATACTTCTGCCTTTTCCAGAATACCATGCCATTGGAATCTTCTGGAATGCGGCTTTTTCAGGTACAAATTTAACCTTTCTCTATTTCTTACAATGGCCCCATAGCTCATTTCTCTGTTGCTCTGACAATATTCCATGCCAACATACACACTGTATATTGGGACTTTGTTTTGAGGTAGAAATATTGGGGACTCAGGGAAGGAAAGGTGGCCACCCAGATATCTCTATGGCTCCATTATGTTGGACATTATTTATTTTCAAAATTTTCTTCTGGATTGTGTGATCCAGTTTTCATGTCATTATTGTTATTTTGAGTTGCCTCTTACCCTAGATGTGATACAAAGCATCCAAACATTTTAAAACAACAGGAAGTACATAGGGCATCATTTCTCAGAGTGAAACCCAATCGCTGAGTCCCTCTAGTAATCAGGACACAGACTAAGCTTCTTTCATTTTCTCTGCTGCCTTCTCCTGACATTTCACCCATTCAAAGAGGTATACAGAGATTAAAGTAAGTTCCCACTCTCAGCACCCCCAAACTCAATGTGACCAGCTAGTTGTCCAGTGAGAGATTTTACAACAGACATTATGGAATGCTAAGTCAATCAGCATACCACAGAGATACTCATACATTCATGTTTAACACATCACTGTTCACAATAGCTAAGCGACTGATTATCTTGGGTGCCCATCAACAGAGAAACAGATGAAGTGAGCATACTGTGTACACAGAGGGGAATTTTATTCAGCTGAAAGAATAATGATAGCTTATAATATTCTGGAAAATGGATGAAACCAGTCTCCATGATATTAAGGAAATTAAGTCAGATGTGAAAAGACAAACATTGCATGTATTCTTCCAGTGTGGCTCTTAAATTCTTTATAGGCATGTAAGATCATGTGTATATGTATGTGTGTATATGTTTGACATGAAAGCAAGGGTGCTTTGGGAAGAAAAGAGCCTAGGGGGAGAGGAAAGGGGGGAAAAGAAAGGAAGAGGAAGAGATAGGTCTGCATAAGGTCAAAGCATACAATACATTCTGACGGAACTTTTTTTTTTTTTTTTTACAAAGTCCAACACCATATACAACAAATCTGCTAATCAAAAACATTCCTAAAATTGTTTTAGGGTCTCTAGGACCCCCTGCACAACAATGCAAGAAGAATCCTACACCTGGAACTGGGCTTTAATTTTATTTTGTTTTTAGATTTTTAAAATATATGTATGGCTTTCTTGCCTACATGAGTACTGTGCATCATGTGTGTACAATGCTCAAGGAAGCCAGAAGAGGGAGTCAGATCCTTTGGGATCAGAGTTATGAATGGTTATGAGTCACCATGTTTGGGAATCGAGTCCATGTCCTCTGCAAGAATAGCAAGGGCTCATGACTGATGAGTTAGCTCTCCAGCCCCAGCAATACATACATACACATATAAACACACACACACACACACACACACACACACACACACACACACACACACGAGTTTACAAAATAGTAGGCTTCCATGTGGCTTTTCCAAAAATCCTTTTTGTTAATTATTAATTCCTCATTTCCACCTCTGGCCTACCTTTCCACAAAAATCAAAAGATTTGACACTGCATTTGTTTGGGAACATGAGACATTTATATTTCTGGGTCTTGCTAGTGAGGTCTTACCTCACTCAATGTGTTTCCAAGTTTTATCCACTTACTTGCAAATTTCATTTCAATACAAAGGTTTTGGTGTCAAACTAAATATGTGCCTTTTGAAATAGAGTGTTCAAATATGTATAATTATATATATTTATAACTTATTTAGGTCTATGTTTACAGCTACAGCCATATTTCACGTGTCAATCCATGAACATTCTTATGTGTGTCTTGGCATCATTGTCATCATCTTTCTTGGGGTTTCTAGGCTTGACGGCAACAACTGGACACTACACTGTAATTGAGGACGTAAATATGGCTGTGTAGACACTGACACCCCTGTAATGTGGTGGGCATTGTCTTTTGTGTTTGGAGATAAATATTAATAATAGGACCCATAGCTGGATAGTATCTTCTTTGAATGTCACAACTGCAGGTCCATGCACACACCCTCAAGGCTTGATGTGACAGGGTGAGGTCAAATCTTTAAAGTTAGTAACTGTGGCTGCCTGAATAGAAGTACAGCTCATGCAGACTCATGTATTTGAATGTTTGGCCCATAGAGAGTGGCATTTTGGGGAGTGTGGCCTTGTTGGAGTAGATGTGGCCTTATTGGAGGAAGTGTGTCACCATGAGGGTAAAGCTTTGAGGTCTTACAAACTCAAGTCAGTTCATTTTCTGCTGCCTAAAAATCAAGATGTACAATTCTCAGAGCCTTCTCCAGCACCATGCCTACCTGTGCACCACCACCGTACATAGCCTAGTTAGTGTTGCTGCTGTGGACATGGTATCTCTTCACAGCAATAGAAACCCTGACTGAGACAACAAAGGACATGCTGTGTCTCTTAAGTCATCTGACAGGTTCCACACATTTCCAGTCAGTTCAATAGAGTTGGATTGGACTGAAACATACCCCTCAGATCCTATTGTATATTTCTAAATGACATTATGATGGTATTGGTTCACTCATGCTAAAGAGATGGGCAGAATATTTATCCCTTTAATGAGATACTGTACTTTTCCTTCCCAGAATTCCTCTCCCTACATCAGCAGTTTATAGGGCCACCAGCATGCAGCTTAGTGAATATGCTCACTTTTCAGAGTTACTTAGAAGAAAAGTAACTTTTCTAAAAAAAATTCTCTGACTCTTTTCTTAGCATGCTTTTCCTAACACCTTGGGCTTCCGTGATGTTTTGAGTTTTCTTATTCTTTCTTTTAGGTTTCCCATCCAGATATGTGGCTTCCTGCTAGCCGAGAATCTGACATCCGTGCTGGCTTCACCCCAACAGGTTGGCCTTTGTTTTCCATTCTCCTCCTCCAGGCAGCTGCCAAGATTGAAAACTTACCTCCCCTGAGGTTTTTTCCTTTAAAAGGAAATTAAATTGTCCATGTGCTTAAAAAAAAAGATTGTCCTGTGCTAGATCCTTTTCCAGGGTTGGTTGCAGGGACAGCAACCTTGGAAACAGACACACAGCCTTGTACCTATCTTTGTCACAATAGATGCATGTAGGTAAATCCCTTTTTTTAAAAAATACTATTAGGACATGCTTGAGTTGAGTTTCCCTGAGTCCCTGGGCCTATGGATGCTTCTCAGATGACATTTAGAAGTTGATGCTTAGAAAATCTGGGTTTTTGTAAGACCAGCTTCTGATGTCAGATGAAGGCCACTCACCCACAGGTGCCATATGGCAGTGAGTGGATTCTCACAGCACCCGCCCAATATTCTCTGACAGTTTCTATGCTGCCATAAGGCACATTGGTGCTTCCAGCAGGGGCAGAATTCTGTGGGGAGCCTGAGATGCCTGGGGACCCATGAAACATATCCACTTGTTTAACTTTCATCTGAAATGCTTAGATGCTTGAAGACTTGATTTGAACTATCTGATGTTGATGGAGAAAGGCCAGACTTATTAGAAATCTAACTGCTAAATTCCTTCCCTGTGGTAGGAAACTTCCCATCCTCTGGATATTAACCACAGTCGTACAAGGAAATCAGAGAGGGTACTTTTACTTACCTTTGGATGTTTATGCTCCAATTATTGGGTAAAGTGAGTTGGTAAGTTCATTCTGTAGCCAGAATCATTCCTCCCATCTCATTAATCCATTCTGCAAGTTGTTTGCCTTCATACCCGCTGTTGCGTGTCTTGCATTGTTATATGTATTTCTGAGCACAGCCCTGTGTATCGTATGCCTCCATGGCCCTTGATTCCTGACAAAGCGTCTCTCAGAATCCCTCCAGACAGATGTTTCTCCTAGGCTGTTGCAGTAGGGAAGCTTTAAATAAAGAAATCCATGAGACCTAGACACCATGGGAAAAGGTCCCGGGGTTGACAAATAATAAAGAGGCAGATTTTCCTCACACCAAGAAAAAGGTGCCATCTCCTTAAAACACTTAATTCAATTTGAAGGGAGAAATAATTACCTTCTCCAGCCATCACGTCGAAATGACCATAGGGAGGAAAATGGACTTCACCCTCGTTAACACTATGGGTCATAGCCAAGAGTTGCATTAGCCAGAAAGCCTTCTCCAGGGGCATGGAGTTCTCTAGATCAAAACATGGGCTGTGAGTTCCAAGTACAGTGCTCCTGCAAATGACTATGTGAGAGTCTGATGGGGACTTTTCTGTTTCCAGTTTCTCTTGTGATGATGGGTGCTACACAAAGCAAGGCAATGCAGGACCATGGAATTAAGAAATGATTGTCCAAGGTTTCACTGATGCAAGCTCATGACAATAACTAATGGTGCTTTCACCATTAATCTTGTCTTATAACACCAGACAACTATATATCTCTTCGGTCCAAGGCACCCCAATACGGGCACCCATTTCTTTGAGGTCATAGACAATAGCTAATCCAACTACAAATGCAAACCACTGCAGTAGGAAAGAACCAATCTAAATGCTCCACTCATGAAACGCTGTTATGTTATTGGGATATCACTGTGTACTTATATTGAAACTCTCTTCCCAGAGAATTCTGCTTTCTGTAGCACATAAAGGCGTTATCATTTTATTTTTTTAAACACTGGAAAGCCAGCATTTATTTCTTAGGGTGGGAAGGATCTAGGAGAATTTGGAGAAGAGGATCTGTGATCAGAATACCTCATCTGACAAAAAAAAAATTTTAATAACAAAAAGTTTGGGAGTGATTGACAGTCATTTGGCTCACAGGGAAAGCAGCCCCAAACCAAGCAATCTAAACAAATCTTGTATTGGTTTGAAGGAAGCTATTTTGTGGCAGCTGGTGTGCTGTTTTACACCTACCAAATCTGAAAATAATGAAGAAGTTGATGTAAATAAATGCTCAAAGCAATGCAGAGACGACAGCTGGGTTCTTGAAGAAAGCTGTAGGCATGCGGCTTTCTTCACCTGTTCATTCCTGGTGCACAACATAGGCTTCCTGCTTCCCAGGAGTCATCAGAACAAAAGAGGCACAGGGAACAAGATGTGTGAAGAAGTCAGTGTGGGTTGGGAGCCCTGGGTCTCAGGATCTAATCATGGCTTTTTGTTTAACCCATGTCTGCCCAAAACATCAGGTAATCCCTCTGAGATTCAATTGAGTCTCTAGACAGATGAGAAATGTCATTCCGTGACCTGAGAGACTCTGGATCCTGACACTGACATGAGGCCACAAGGAAGAGACACCTTTGGGTGGGCTTCAAACATCTGTGTTTAACATGTGAGCTCCTGTTACCCAGGAAGTACCATTCTGTCTTTGTTTTTTTTTTCATCATTCAAAGTCCTCTGGTTGGTATGACCAAAAACACTTTGGGAGGAAAATGTTTATTCCATGGAGGGAAGTCAGGGTGGGAACTCAAAGTGGGTAGGAACATGGAGGAGGGGCTGAGGCAGAGGCCATAGAGGGGTGCTGCTTACTGGCTTGAATGTGGCTTGACTGCTCAGTCTGCTTTGTTATAGCACCCAGAACCAGAAGACCAGGGATGGCATCACTCATAATAAACTGGACTCTTCAACATCAATCTAATCAATAGAGTGCCCTATAGGCTTGGCTACAGACTGATCTTATGTAGGCAATTTATCAATTGGTCTCCTCCTCTCAGAAGACCCTAATGTGTCAAATTGACATAAAGACAAGCTGATGCCCATGCCTTATGGTCAAAGTAAGAGAACATTACTTAAGGACAGGTTCTATACATTTGATGCACAAACATTTGGCCAAGGGTCTCAGGCTGACAACTGTAAATGATTTTCAGTGGAGTAAATACCAAAGATTATGCTTCACAGAGAGCACCTGGATGATGGGAGACATATCCATCACCCCTGCATGCAGCTGCATGGACTGAACGCCTGTTCTGAGCAATGGGTCCCTGAAGAGATGACACACAGTTTAGGGGCAACAGTGGTAATAACAGGTTTGCACTCAAGTGTGAAGTGTCCTAGAGATTTCAGGGTTAACTAATGGAGAGACATCGCCACTAGGGGGCATCAGGGAAGAAGGCATTTATGCAGTAGATGTGGGACAAATTTGCATGTAGGCAATGACCCTAAATGACACCATCTTGAGGCTTGACTAGTGCCAAGACATAATTAGAAGAAGAACAGAGAAGGGAACTCCGGGGACATGGATGAAAGGGCCTGCATGCAACAGTACGAAGGTAGGGGACATTCTGGTCCAGAGAGCTCCAAAGGATTAGAATTTGTGGGGTCTCTGACAGCAGCAGAATTATTCTTTCTAAAGTTGGAGGATACTGGGAGTACATTGGGGACATTTTTAGAGCATCTCACTGGATGAAAGTTTTCTTTCTAGACTATTTTCAAAGTGCTTAGATGAACAAAAGCCTGTTTGCTGCCAACAGGCTTTTAGTCAGCTATCCAAGTCCTGTAAATATATTACCTACCTAGGCACTCATGTGCTGAAGCAGTGTTGGCCTCATTAATATTATAAAAGACAGCAGATCCACCTTCTCTGAGATTATAGTCTAAGACTGAGGCAGACATCTTTGTACTTGTGTGTACAAGTACAAGATCATTCATAATCATCCACCTTTCCATCCAAGCATTCTTGTATCCACTTATCTACCCACCCATGCATCATTGTACTCACACATGTTGTATGCATCCTTTCATCCAATCTATATTTGCATGCAAGCATGCATCACTTATCTTGTGTCCACTCATGCATCAATGCATCATTCATTTGTGCATCCATGTTTCCATTCATCCACCTACCTAGATACTGCTGTACAGGGTTAATGTCTGCTTCATGAATACTATATAAGGCAATAATTCCCAGCTTCTTGGAGATTGTAGACTAATAAGCAAGCCAGATATATCCATACATTCATCATCCATCTTTCCATCTATTCAGATATACATCCTTTATCCATGTATCCACCCATGCATCTGTGTATCTGTCCATCCACCCACCATGATGCATGCATCCATCCATCCATCAAGCACTAACTGGATATTACTTCATCTCTAGTTCTGTGCTGGAGGTACAGAGCAGAGAAATGAAGACCATGTCTGATGTCCTGTAATAAATCATGTTCTATTCATGAAATTAGTCTGGAGTTTATCCTGAGAACAGACAGAAGGAGTTTTTACAGAGGGCATTGCTAAGTGATGAAGGTACCATGTCTACAGGAAGAGTAATTTTCTAGTAGAGTTGCAAGCAGATTGACAGAGAGTACCTGAAGGGCATGCGAGGAAAAGCACTTATGAATAAGAGATCAGTGTGTGGCAAGGCTTAAGGCTGGAGGATGCCATCTGAACTTGGTGAAGTGCTAGATAGAAGGCTGTGAATAATGAGCCATCAGACTGTGTACAGGCACGAGCAAGATGAAGCAGGACCTGTGGGCCATACTACAAAAAGGAACCAAAGAAAGCTTTAAATCACAGAAGTATAGGCAGTCCCTGCTGACTGTGGGGAAAGGAAAGTTGGTTGCTAGGACACCTGATGGGAAGCAGGTCCTAGGTAGAACTAGAGATCATGTATCACAGACACCATGCAGAGAAGTCTAAATGGGGGCTGATGAAGAAGCTGGAGTCCTATACTTAGGCTAAACTCTGAACTTAATTCATGAACAGAAAATGGTTTATTATAGGACATCAGACATGGTCTTCATTTCTCAGTCTTGAATGCCCAGCAACAAAACCAGAGACGAAGCAAGAAACGTTTAGCTGATGCTGTATGGATGGACGGCAGCATGAATGTGTAGAAACATTGATAGATGAGTGACTGGAAGCCTAAGTACATGGATGCATGAATGGATACACTGGCCTCACCCATTAATCTGTGATCTCCAAGAAGCTGGAATATATTGCCTTAGAGCAAGGACAAGTGGATTCGGCTGTGGCTTGCTTGAAGGAAGAGAATGTGCATTTCTCTGTGGAATCTCTCTGGTGTCTGATACAGCATCCTGTGAGACTTTGGCACGAGTGAGTGCTTGTTGCTATAGAAGATGTTTTATTCTTTGCTAAAAAGTATGTTTCAAAAGTATGTACTGTATACTAGATGCTATTTAGAGGTATAATGTTTTTGCCTTTGTGGGGTTTACAGTCTATACAGAGACAGACAATAAGTAAGTAGGCAGCATTAAGCAGTTGAAATTAAATCTTGGTGGTCTGTGAGGAGTCCCTACTTTAGATAAGTCTGGAGGGTATAATGCTGGATCCAGAAATGCTATTTCCAGAAAGAAAATTTATGGTTGTCTTTAATCACCATTGTGTGTTCTTACCAATTAGGAAAAATAATAATTATTTTCATTACTTTATTTAGTGTAATGAAATGTGAATGAGATAATGGAAGCAAATGGGGTGACTGGTCTTGCTTGTTAAGGTGACTGGATTAAGAGGTGTCTAGGACTAGTGAAAAGTATCTGTGCTATGGGGCTGTCCCCACGAAGGACCAGCAGGTGGGACCATCAGTATGGGCAACATCTTCCAGCTGGCTGAAGCCCAGGGGAAAAGAACACAGAGCAAGTAGCTGAGCTCTATGTGAGGCTCTCTCCTGAGTGTGTCTAATACTATCACCAATCTGCTGACATCAGACTCTGGCTTCCTTGACCTTTGACCTTTGAAATTGAACTCAATACCAGCAATTCTCTAGGGACTTTACAAACTTCTCACGTTGAATTATGGTTGCTGGGACATCCTGCTTCCTGGATTGAGAGACTGGCTCCCTGCCTTCTAAAACACACATAGCCATTATGGGACTGTCCAGACTTTCATATGCAAACCCAATCAAATAAATCCCTTTAATGGAATATATTATGTATGTATGTGTGGGTGGGATGGGGGAGAGCATAGTGGAGGAAGAAGGAACACCAGAGGAGAAAACCATATGAACAGAGGCAGGAAAGTGCCACACAAGAAAGATGTGCTGTGCCACAAGTAGGAAGGAACTTGGGGGACAGGGTATGACAGTTCCTAGCTAGTTTGTCTAGGCTTTGAGAATATGGATTCTATTTATCATGATCAGAGGTGACAGATGTATGGAGGACAGAAGCCAGATGTCTTAGATTCTTTGTGTGTGTGTGTGTGTGTGTGTGTGTGTGTGTGTGTGTGCATTTTCCATGAGTTTGGGGGAAGGGTTAGCGTTGAGCTTCCTGTGCGAGGATTGGGGGGGGGAGGTACAGGCATCAGTTAAACTTGAATATTATCTAATTAGACCCCCAGGGCCACTCAGATAGAAGTTCCAAACACACACATGTTCCTCCCAACTCTTGTCTAAAACAACTGTCCCCAGATTCACTATGGGGGAGCGGAATGAAAAGGGTTTAGAGAAATGCACGTGGGATTGTGTCTGGAGACCTTACCTTACACAAGTATCAGTCCAGAAACAGAACTCATCATAATGTGCTCAGAGACATATGTGAACACATGGTAAGAGAACTGGTGAATCAAACATGGAAGCTGAGAACTCTCTTATAGGTCATCTGACTGCTGGAGAACAGGAACATCCCAAGTCCTCAATGCCCAGGAAGCAGATAGTATACCTTTCAGGTCAAGACTAAAGGTCTGACAGCCTGGAGGTGCGGAGTCTCCTGGAGCATCATAAAAAGCTTCAGCTGTCAACATAACCCAAACCCAGAGCCAATTTGAAAGTGGGTATTTCAATTGATGAAACTAAATTGATAAATTGCCTTGATCAGATTGGCTTGTGGCTATGTCTGAGGGCCATTTTCTTGATTAATGATGAATATGAGGAATCTCAGCCCATTGTAGGAGCAAGCCAGGAAGCAGTATCCCACTATGGCCTTTATTCCTGCCCTGACTTCCATTGATAATGGACTGTGTGCTGTCAATCAAAAAAACCTTTCCTCCCCAAGTTGGTTTTGGTCATAGTATTTTATAATAGTAAGACTATCACCATCAAGGAGTCCCAAAGCAAAAGAACCTAGATGTCTAAGACAAGAGGAAAATATAGGGTCACTCTGGAAGGGAGGGAGTATTCTCTTGGATCTGCATTATACTTCTATCTATCCATCCTGTCCTGGCTAGCTGGGTAACTACTGTCCATCTTCATAGATGGTAGTTCTCTGTTGTAAGTCACAAGTACACCCCCGCCAGGCTTCCCCGAGGCAGCTCAGTTACTCTAATCAAATTCCAAACCACATATATTTTCTTTCCAGCAGATGATAAGGCTCCAGTCCCGCTGAGGATGAACAATTACTGAATTATGAACTACCTGGGCATCCCTTAATCCTGTCAAATTGATGCTCAAACCAACCTTCATGGGTATGTCTCCCTCCTCAGGAAGGCACCTCCTGCTCTCCTTAATCTGATAAACCCACTTCCTCAGAGTGCAGCTTGAGTTGATTTCTTAAGGAAGATAGAAGACACCAGAGGGAAAGTGAACATCCTGAGGGCCCAGGTGCCTGCCAGTCAGGTGAGTGGGCATGCAGGGGAGTAGGGACAGTCACTGCTGGCTCCTATAGCTGTAAATATCAGACATAGGGATCAGTGGTGTCACTGTCCTGGGTTCTTGAGTCTGACTTCCTTGTGTGGATCAGGGTCCCAGGATGTCCCTCCCTTGTGCATTTGGTCTTCATAGTAACCCATATACAGTAGATATGCAGCAAGGCGTGAAGAATTCAGGGCTGAACCCAGACTCATGTCTTATTAAAGCTCCTAGGAGTCTAAATTGGTTTAAGGATCATCTTCTAGCTCTGTTAAATAGAGGCATGTGTGAGGAATGACCTGCCTTGCTGACTGTCCCCCCCACCCCCTCCCCCTTACTCTCAGGTTACCCATGACTGTCCTCGGGGAATGGAGACAGCCTGCACCTAGAGATAATTTTCTCTTCGGGAAAGTCATTGTCAATGCTGCTTCTATTAAAAATAGGCTTCAAAAGGCTTATTATTCCCCGTTGTCTAAATCTAGCAGAACTGCCCTGGGAATGTTTGCAGAAATGACTACAAATGAAGTCACCGTGAAATGACCCAGAAAACAAGTCTGCCCGATGGTAGGAAACCCCACCTGTAATAGTTGTCAAATGGATGTGCGTGTAATCTATACTCTAAGCCTAATGTCTGCAAAGCTGATGCTACACTTTAACCAACTTCCCTGGGCCACAGCCCAGAGTACACAGTTTGCTCATGCAGGTCTCCTTTATTCTCCTCTTAGCAGCCAGCACTGACTTCTCACCACTTGAAGCTGGACATGGAAATGCATGTATTTGTACAGCATGCATTTCTGCAGCTGCTGGCATCAAGACAGTCATCACTTATTGACTTTGAATTAATATATGCTAATGGGATGTGGAGACTATATGGTGAGACTCGGATACAAATACAAAATCATTGTTTTTCGTTTATAGCCCATTGCCGCTTTGGAGCCAAGACTATCAGACCTGAGCTATCAATTTTGGAAAGGCAAGCTTGCTTGATAACACATGTCACTCCAAAAGTGAACTGAGCTCATCATCACTAGTGTGTGTGTGTATTTGTGTGGATGGGGAGTGGGAGATGGGGGTATGTGGGTGAGCATGTAAAGGTCAGAGGTCATCTTCATATATCATATATCTTCCTCTGTAGCTCTTCATCTTGTTTTTTGAGACAGGATCTCTCTGAGCTTAGAACTCACTTTCTTCTTCTTTTTTCCCAGCAGGATGGCTGCCAGTGGGCCCCCTAGGGATCAGCCCTGAAGCTCTGCCTGTTTCTTCCCACATCGAGGATTACTGGTGCATGCCATTCTGGCCAACAATTTAAGTGTGAGTCCTGGATGGTCTGAACTCTCCCTCTAGTTCACGGGTCATTGTATTTAAAACTTGAGTTGAATTAAAAGCTGCCTGGGATGGAGCCAAACCATAGGCTGCTGGGCTTGGCTCTAGCTCATAATCACTTTGAAAGTTCTAGCTAGTGTTGAGTGACAATCAGAGGATGTAGATGCCCTCAAACTCTGGCTGTGCATAATAGCACTAAGGTCAAAGGGAGCGTGTCCTCTGTGAATCACTGGCTGAATTCCCACTTTAATCAATGAAAGTTTGGGTAGGGCAACACCTTAGAACCCTGAATTTCTTCCATCTCTGTCATTTCCAGTTCACACCTTTCCCGCTGGACTTCAAGAATTAAATGAAATACATGAATTTGTATTAATTCTTGTTTTACATGATATATAAGAAAACACTAAGGATTTTTAAAGATTTCATATCGTTCACATTGTGACCATCTGGTCTCCAAAGCTCTGAAACTACAGTGGACATTGTCACACTGCTGTAAGGCTGTATTCTGGAGAGAACTTTGTCACTGAGGAGTGGAGGTGTCTCTGTGTACTGTTTATGCTGCGCACAGACATACTTCCATTCATTCCTTTGTTTTTTAAAATAACGTTTCTAATTTATTCTTTGAGAAGCTCATACATGAATATAATATACCTGGATTATATCCTCTCTCACTATACCCTCTACCTCTTCCCAGGGTCTCCCAACATTTCTCTATCCCTACTTCCTGTCTTCCTTTATTTAACCCATTGGGCCCAATTAGTGCGGGCCATATGCTCCTGGGTATGGAGCCAGCCAGTGGGCATGGGCAGCCTACGGCAAATCAGCGGCCAAGCCACACTCATTCTTACCGTCAGCAGACAGATTGACATTTTAAAGGTGTGTGTTCTCAGTGGGACCTTTTAGGAAGACCTGACGAAAATCCACCATCAAAAGTCCTTATTAGAATTTTAGTTTTCTAGGGTTGCAGAGCTGGCTCAGCAGTTAAGAATTATTTTTGTAATTAGTATTTTCCATTTATTATGAAATACTTAATAGAGTCAATTAAGTCAAATATGTAAGTGATAAAAACAAGAAATTTAACATCTTTGCCTTACTGTCCAAGTAGACATCCTTAGCTGTGACGCTGCCTCCCCCCTCTTCCACTTCCACCATCTTTCTCCTTCTCCTTCCTCTTCCTCTTTTATTCTTCTCTCATATGTTATATCTTGACCACAGTTTTCTCTTTGTCCACTCTTTCTTGCTGCTCTTCCACAGTTCTTGAGTTTGGATCCTAGCACCTGTGTCTACAGGTCACAACTGCCTGTCACTCTAGTTCCAGGGGCTCTGACACCCTTCTCTGGCATCTGAAGACACCAGTACTCACACAGATATACACAGATAAAAAATAAAATTAAGAAGTTCCCTTTTCTATGGGCTCTTGACCTCATGAGTTTCAACTGGTTTTTAATTATGTAATTAGATATGAAGTGTCACACTATGCTGGTCTGTAGTTGGAACTTTCGGGGCCCCAAGAGAGCCCAGAGATTCACAGCAGCATTTCTGATACTCCCAATCAGCTTTTCGTTTAATGAAGAGTGGGGGCTGCTTGCAAGTGGGGCTATGAGGGTGTAAAAGTAATCCAGCTGATAGAGTTCTACTAGCCTCTATGGAAAACTCACCCAAGTGCTTAAAATTGAAAGCAAATTACAATGTAGCTCAAGTGGCCAGGGACTCTCCTTTATGTAGGGCCAAGTGTCACTGTGGGATCTTGGTAGTTGCTGAGACAGGCCTCTTAGATAGCTTCTCAGTTGCTCTGATTGAAGCTTTGTGGGAAATATAACTTTTTGTTTTGCTTTATTTTATTTTGCACGTGTATGCATGGGGATGTGCTTATGCTAATGTGTTTTCATATAGAAGGTGCTAACTGGTGGATGTTGTCAGATTAGAAACCCCTCAACCAGTGTTTCCTAGGGCTCAGGAATGTGGCAAAGCCATGGAAATGCCTTCATTGAATATGGCTTTAAACAACTCTCATGCTATCCTATGAGAGATGCTGCAGTTACATTGTAAACCTGTGTCATGGGTGGATCTGTATCTGGATGCCTAGGTGTGTGTTCAGGGATACTCTGTAAGCTTCTTCTTCTTTTTCTATGGAATGTGATTGCACTCATGTTCAAAGAGTTACAGCTGTTACTTTCTAAATGGGACATTTAGATTTCCTTTCTGTGATTGTATTTAAAAGTAAAAATTAAGTTTATTATAATCTCACATACACACAAAGAAGGTCACAGGAACAGCAGGAAACCCATGTAAAGAAATGTATTGTGGGGGATGGATTGAGGTCTTAGGGATAAGAGCACAGGCTGCTCTCCCAGAGGACCCAAGTTTGATTCCTAGCACCCTCATGATTGCTCAAACCACCTGTAGCTTCTGTTCTAGGTGATACAATACCTTCTTTTGTTCACTCCAGGGACTCAGAGACTTCACATGTGTAACATATATATATATATGTAAAACATGCATACACATAAAAATTTTTTAAAGAAATGTATTGTGGGTCAGAGAGATGACTTGATATGTTTTTCTATTGCAGCGAAAAACACTGACAAAACCAGATTGGGGAAAAAAGGGTTTTTTTGGCTGATGGGTTGTAGTTCATCATTGGAGGAAGCCAAGGCAGGAAATAGAGGCAGAGCCATGGAGGAGTGATGCTCACTGGCTTGTTCCCCATGGCTGGCTCACCTTGCTTTACAATACCACAAAGGGCAATTCCCTAGCTTTAATGCCTATGTTAAACCACAGAACTTTGTAGAACGTGGAACATTATGTTAATTCCCACACACATTTATTACCTCTCATTGACACTGTAAATACAACATTTCTAAGTCCCAAGTCTTACACAAATATCATCTGCTATTATATCCTGCAAAGATAAAAACAAAACAACAATAAAAACAACCAAATAGTGGCCAGCAAACTGAATCGACCTGCTCAGGTCAATCTTCTCAGTTCACAGTAAATTTTCTAATCTGTAATAAACAAACAAACAAACAAAAGCTAGATATTTTCACGAGAAAATATAAACTATTAGCATCTTATAATTAGAAGACCTGTTCCCAAGTGGGCATGATCTGCTGTGGCTGGATGGATCACAGCTTAAGTGTGTGTCAATCAGGAGCCTGTGTTTGAATTCCTGTTTGGCCTGTCTGTGTTAAACTTGAACCCCACCTCCCCCATGTAGTGCAAGTTCATCACCTTGACCAAGAGACATGGCCTCTTGGCAGCTACATCCCTATAAAAGGATATTTTTTTAGTTCATCATTTGATCCCTTGGGTTCTTAGAGTCCTCTGTGCTCAGCCCTGGCTTGTTGTATTAAATTTCTGGCCTGTACTTTCGGGCCTAACCCTGAGGTTCTGACCAGCAGACCTGCAGTCTGCAGTCACACAGTCCCATAGAAAAACACAGACACTTATGTTAATTTTACACTGATTGGCTTAGGGCCCAGGCATACAGCTTGCTAGCTCTTTATCCTTAAACTAACCCATGATTCTTATCCCATTCAGCCATGTACCTCAGTACCTTTTCTCAGCAGCTTTTTAACTTCTTTCCTCTTGGCATCTCTGCTCTTCCTGTTCCCAGAGTTTTCCTAGTCTGGTAGCTCTGCCCACACTTCCTGTCTGCCTTTGGCCAATTAGCATATTTATTAAACCAGTATGTTGGACAATTATTTACAATGTAATAGCATAATCCCACTACACTGGCTGATAATCCTTGTCATCAGTCCCAGGGCCCAGCAGGGGTATGACCAGGGCAATAAGGTGGCTCATTTGGAACTGAGAAAGCAAAAGAGTGCTGTGCTTCATCTTATTGGCAACATCCTGTCTGATCCTTGCTTTCTTTAGAAATGGCTGCCTCACACCCTCTCCTTATTCTTTATAACTAACTCCCTTTAGTTCTGCTTGCGTGAGCCTAATACAGATTTCTCAGGGCAACTGTGATGTTTGAGCACATCTGTCACCTTGTATTTTGAACAAAATCTAAAAGAAAAAAACAAACAAACAAACAAACAAAAAACATCCGCCATACAAATCTTTATAACAAAGCCATGGTGTGTGAATGTTTTTGTTCTTGTTTTGTTTTTGTGAGACAGGGTTTCTTTGTGGATCCTGTCCTGGAACTCGCTTTGTAGACCAAGCTGGACTTGAACTTGATCCACCTGCCTCTGCCTCCCAAGTGCTGGGATCAAAGGTGAGCATCACCACCATTGGGCTTGTATGCAAATTTCATTAAATCAAACAGGATGAAAAGACAGACTTTGTTTTTGTCATGAGATATGTTTCTGGAGACTCTATCAATCTCATTCCTGGAGTCAAGCAATATCAGCTACTAAGGGTATGGATTAAGATGTCTATTGTATCACTGACCAATCACATGCACTTTACAACTGCAGAGGTTCTTTATTCCTGCGTCAATGAAGTCAGAGTAACAGGAATAGAATCATTACCATGAAAAAGGTAGATAACAAGAAAAAATGCACTCTTTGAATGTAACTTAACTTATGAACAAATTGCCCTGTTCATGATCTGGTTTTAGGTGACAAGAAACCACAGCAGGTTGAATCTTTGCTTTGATATATTTTACTAATTATCACTACTTAGAGATGGGGGTTCTGTTGTAGTGAATCTCTCACCAGCAAGCTCCTGTGTCTCCTGTTCTGAGGGATAGAAGCACCCATAGTTTTCTCTTTTAATACCATGAACACAGGAGAATGACATCAAACTGAGCAGCCCAAGAAGTCGAGTCCTGCCAGCAACTGAGCTCAGAAGAATCCCTTACTGCTAAATGCCATTTTCAACAAAAACATAAGAAGTGAATGTTTTCCCTACCACCTACAGTAAGGCCTTGCTAGGGTCTTTTTGCACGCTTACTGTCTGTGATTTCGCTAGGGTCCCTGTTGAGACACCCATTGCAAGTCACTCAGTGTCATTCTTTGAGGAAGCCTTCTCTTTCTGAGAAGCAAATTCAGTGTGACTGGTTCATGGTGACGCACTTTTTTTCCTATGTAACTTGCATATTCTTCTACTCTTTAAGATACCCAGAAGAGCATCCACTGTCAGTCTGCTGGCTTCAGTTGGCAGTCTTCCGGGCCAGTGACACCTTATCCCAACCCTTAGTCCTCTTCTTCCTGCCTCAGTGCTCCATCTGCAGACTGCTCTGCTGAGCCCAGTCTGGTCCATGGGAACTGTCAGATCAAATCAACATTCCCTACTCATTCTTGACTCTGCTCAAACTGAGTTTCTATTAATCCATGTTCTCTGGGGGGAAATACTTTATAATTAACTCTGATTTTCACACACAAGACATATAGCCATATGGTGGCTTGAATTAGTGATATATTTTCAAAGGTTTCAGGAGTATGGAAAGAGACTTCTCCACTGTGGATTGTATATGATTTAGTCTATATGTGCACAGAGGCTTAAAAAATGTTCAGCCATTGAACATTCATACCAAATTAATTAAATTTCCTTAGATAAATTAAAAATATTTAAATAGATTTTCTTTTCTACTTATGTAATAGAGCTTAAGTAACAGACAGATTACATAAAATTTATACGATTGATGTTCATTTCCTAATGCACACAGACATATAATTAATAGAGAAGTTTCCTCATGTATGCATGCACTCATGTATGTATGCATTTAAATTAATTTAAATTAAATATCTATTTGAGTCTCCCTTATGAATCAAATTTTATCCCCTTATACAATCGACCTAACACTCTTCATAAGTTAAATGTATTCAAATAATCTATGGCTATATTTTTTGATATTTAGATAATGGTCTTTGTTTTGGGCAGCATCATCTTATTAACTTTATGGAAGTTAGGATTGTCAAGGAGACATACCTTTGAATCTCTTTTCTAGAAGGGTTTAGCTGAAGTGGGAAGAACATGGACAGTACCATTCCATGAAAGAGCACGCTAGCATTCACCTCTGTTTCCTTAACTGGGGATGCAATTAGACATGATGCCTCACTTTCCTGGTCACCATGGATCATATTCCTTCTTAAATCCTGAATCCAAAGATATCTTCCACATAAGCTGCATTGATCAGGTATTTGTTCCCAGAATAACAAGAAGAGTCATCAGTATACTTTCAGACTTAATTATTACCCTGGCCTTGGAATCACTCACTTCTTAGTTAGTTTTAGATTCTTAGATGATGGGGACCTGAGGGCAAGGACACAGTGGGATGCTGCCATGTTCAGGCTACTTTTAGATAGTGACTTAGGGGAAACTTTGTCATGGTAACGGGTGTTGTGCCAGTGACTCTATTTAGTACCAATCCCTACAATGCTAGGACCTCCTATGACTCTCTATTCTCTTCTCCCCCATGTCATTCTCTTTGATCCTGCTCCTATGCTGATGATAGAGTGCTCAGTACTTCAGCTGACTGTCCTCTGCTCATGCACCCACTCTTGGTTTTCTTTTTTTTTTTTTTCCTTCCTTCTTTATTTTGTATTTATCAAAAAAAAACTCAGTAAAAAGAATTTAAAATGTGGAAGAGTTAACAATAACTATACAGAGGATAAGAATGATAGGCATGGCTTATCAAGGGAAGAAATACAAATAAGATTGCTACACCTATATTTTCTTTGTGTTCATCTTTCCCTCTGAATTTTTTTTTTCATCCCTGTATATCCTTATTCAAGGTCCCTTCCCCCTCCCAACACATCTGGTCATTTTTTCCCTCTGCAACTCCCCATCCCCTCCCTGGGCAGGGAGCAGACAGTCCCATGGTCCCACTGACCCAGTAATGCTTAGATCAGTCTCCACCTCTGGCCAAATCCAGTTCTTTCCCCTCTCCCTCAAGAGTGAGTCAGGTGTTCCTCTAGGTGGAGTGGGATCCAAAGGGTCAGTCCAGGGTGTTTCTGATCCCAAGATGTTCCGTGGTTGTGGTTTGCTGCTTGGGCATGTTTGGCTTTTTTTCTTGTTTGTTTGTTTAGAGACCACTAGTGAGTGAGTACATCCCCTGCTTATCTCTCTGAGTTTGTGAGACTTCACTCAGGAGGATATTCTCCAAATCCATCCATTTGCCTGTGAATTTTAGAATATCATTTTTCCTTACTGCTGAGTAGTATTCCATTGTGTAGATGTACCACAG